>BPLR01016208.1:0-25892 GCA_021605095.1 Caerostris extrusa | reverse complement strand
AGTTACGTAATAAGGCTAGTATCGGTTTTTCAGATTAGAGGTAGAATCTTTGCAGAATCTATAATTGTATGACTTAAATATTGTTTGCATCTAATAGTATGTGTGTGGTGTTTGTGCGTGTGTAAATAAAGCTGTTCTCCAGCCTGTGAACCCAATGCACAAATAGTTGCAACCTAGTTGTCAACCTTTACACTCTACAAAAAGGATTTGAAAACACTGAAAATAAAAATAAAAAAATAATTTTATTTTTTCAACTGAAAATTTAATTAGCTCCAACATATTCACGAGTAATCGTAATGGTTGAATTATTGAATAATTGTTGATATGAAAGAAATAAAAAATATAAAATCGGTTGAAAAATTATTTTAATATAAAATTTGAATAATAAAACATAGTACAATTTATATGCCAATGTTAAAAATTGAAAGATAAATTATCCTCAAAATAAAAGCAGTTTTACAAGCAATTATACAAAACTAAGAGTGCCTTCACTTTTAAATGATTCGTTACTGATAAAGTTAAAATGGTTTCATAATTGGAAATATTTTGAAAGAAATAATATGACTTTGAAATCATAAAACTGTAAATAATATAAAAATAATCGTCTATGAATAAATTAAATTTAAAAAGTTAAAATTATACGAGTATAAAAGAAAATTAACAATTACTTTTAATAAATAATAAATTACTTAAAAATAAAATTTTTGTGGAATACATAAAAGCACTATTAAATGCTTTGTATTGATGAATAAATAAATAAATGAATTTCTGAATTTTTATACATATCGACGAAATATATTTCATGCTAAATAGTACCACTTTTTAATCTTTCAGTGTAATTCCAGTAATAAAAGATCTATTCAATGCTTTCTTTTGATGTTGTATTGAAAAATTTTACAATGCAGCTAAGTGTTTAGATATTTAGTTCTACTTCTTTCCATTCAAAGGCCATGAATAGATCTTATAGAAATTCACATGACAACAAAACAAGAACAGGAAATATTGTATTTTAAATATTGAATTGAACTAAAAAAATGTAAATGAATATAAAATATCGTAAATGTCATAATAAATAGAATCTATGAAAATTAAGTATATCTTTGAAATTCTGATTGAAGAACTACGAAAAATAATTTATTTTTAATATGAAATGCATAGAAATACATTTTTTATGAAACAATTCTCAATTTATATTCATTTTGTTATCTCATATGATTGGTAGGTAATAATTTATTCTTGTTCATGTATATTAGAATACATGTTAGAAGGAAGATTAATTCATTATTTTTTAATTCAGCAAAAGATATTATTCATTTCTTACATACAATGTTCTCATTATTTTTTCTTATGTGAAGGGATTTACAATTTGTATTGGTCCACAAGCTTGTAGATAATTTTTTTAAAAAAAAGCCACCATCATTTCAATGAACTAGCATTTGTGTAGTTTATTTCGGTTCATATATGTAGTACAAGACGATGAAGGGTACAAAATAATATTTTTAATTAAGAAAAAAGCTGTTAGATATTTTGTGTATAATGATCTCAATATTTTTCTAATGTGGGATTTGCAATTTGCATTGTCCACGAATCTTGTTGACTATTTTAAAAATGGCGACCCATCATTAGCGTTTGTAGTTTAAGTTTCTTGTCTCATATGTTGTGGCTAATGATGACGAAAGGTACAAACTCATATTGTTTAATTAAGAAAATGTTATTATACTACTGTGTATAAAAAGTAAACCAATTTTGGTTTTAAATTTCCTGGGCATATGGAATTTCAATTTTTTTTCTTTTGGTTATTGGCACTGATTTTTCAAGATTAAATAAGAGATACTTTTGCATATACTATTATAGAGACGCCAAACAAATTGCTTACTAGGCATGGTAATTTATACAAACGTACCACAGGAATTTGACAAGATTTAAAATTTACTTTAGCGTTACTATATATTGGTATAAAAATTTCTTTACTCTTGTTATAAATTTTAATGTGTTCATGTTTTTATAAAACTTTTTGGATATTGGATCAGCATTTGAAAAATAGTTTTTGTTTATGGAGTGATATTAAATAATTGTTTTTATTGTGAAATTATTATGTATTTTTGTTATGCAAAAACCCACTCTCTGTGCTGTGTAATGACCCACCCGAAGTTCTCAATGAATGGCACAGAATATGGAAATCTCTCTCACGTCCTTGATCTCGCTGAAAGTGTGAAGACGATATAACAGAACAAACGATCGCACAGGCTCTACTCCTATCTCGACCACCAGGCTTCTCGGTAACCTCTGAAGGGAGAAACAGAAAAAGTAGATCAATTGACAAACAATTACTATTATAACATGCCCAGTGGAAAAAAGCGCAGAAGAGGGACTGTATTTTGGGATCTGTCAAATGAGTGAATTTCAGAGCTATGATTTGATCCAAATTGATAAAAACTAAAGAATGAAAAACTGCATTTGATTTAATAACTGAAAACCATATTTACAAATGCACATTTTTTTATGCATTAAGTTTACCTGCTCCCGAACTGTTTATAACAAACATACTTCAGAAATATTTAATGAGATAAACAAGTAACAAAAACTTCTGGCCTCCTTATTACAGTTTTATTTTGAAGATAATAAAAATACTGAAGCATTATTCATGCAGTCTTCAAAGCTAATCATGTTCAACATATCATCCAGATCCAACAAATTCAAGATTACCACCTTTTTAATTTTAAATTAAGGTTGACTTATAATTTTCGAAATTTCTATAGTCTCAGGCATAATGAAAATTTTCTTTTAAGTTTTGAATCAATCCAATTCAAAATAATTATTTGGTCAGTAGAGTGTGATTTTGTCCCCTAAAAGAAAGTGAGTTACTGTCATTTTTTGTATCCAACTTTTGCTCGACAGCTACATATAGACCAAGTCCATGAACCCGTTGACGAGTCATAATAAAGGATAAAAAATGCAGTTTTTGTCCTTGGCCTTGCAGCATAAAGACTGCATCCAACGGAGAAGTCTGACTTGACTCCACCCTATATGTGATACAGTGAGGCTATTCTAAAGCCGGACCCACACGGGACATTTTAAAAATTGTAAATGATGGTAATACTAGAAAAACATATAATTTAAGTTCTTAGATAATGAAATTTTCTTATTTTCGTAATTCCTTTTTGTCCAACCCCATATTCTCGTTAGGATTTCAAACTTGGATATAAATCTGACGAACAATTTTTCAAAAACGGAGTAAATCGGAGCAGGAGAAAAACTCCTTGTATGAGATATTGTTGGGATTTAAATATTGTTTTATAACATTTAATAAAGCCCTTTCTTTTTTTTACACATGTATAATTGAAAAAAACCTAAATAATGTTACAATTAAAAGTATAAAAAAATTATAATTATAAGTGTTTTTTTTATTGTAACGATTTATTAACAAAATCTCCCTTTATCCTTCAATTGAACTTCCATTGCAAAATCAAACAACTTTTAAGTTTTTCTTTTAATAATTCATTTAATTACTTTAAATTAAAAGGCACTTTATCTTCTTTCACTAAAGCCGCTTTTACTATCGGCCAGTGTTACAAGATAATCGTGAAATGGCGAATAAAGATTGGTTAAATTAAACGATTTATCCTTATATAGTATATCAAATTCCTTCACCGCCAGGTGTTTTTGCAATTTGCAATGATTTCTTTGGGATCATTTTCAATCTATAAGAATCTTTCCAAATTGTAAACAACTCGGTCGACCCTCTGCAATGTATACTGTGCATCAATGAAATTCTAGGGCTACTCATATTATATAGAAACAATTAAGGTAACGTGACTGGGCAAAATGGGGTTCTAAAATTTACATTGCTAATGGTTTGCTGTAATTTATTATTTATAAATGTAAAATAAATTGTCCTGTTTTATTTTTTATTCAATAAATTTTTCTCATAACTGCTTTTAAAATTTTTTTTTATTATTACACTTAAATAGCATAGTGCAAGATACACACAAACAACTTTCGAACAAATTCTGTTTTTTTGTCTATACTTCCTTTCTAAAACGCGATCTGCTATCACATTAATCTCTGTCAGTTCGGGATCGGGGTGGGTGGGGGTGTTTAGAACGAAAATGGATGAAAGCAATGTCGTTTGGCTATTCTCAAACACAGGCGTAACTCTCAAAGAGGCCGTGACGTACACATTGAAAATAAAAAATTAAGATTCCTAAATCAGTTAAAAAAATAGAAGTAATTTTAATTGAGTTAAAAGATTTATGATCTCTTTCAAAATTATTGATATTTACTATTTTCGTGGTCATAAAAAATGCATGCATGCATGCAAAAAAATTGTTCTGTAATAAATACTTTTCTTTTCAAACAATATTGGCTAATTGCAGTTTAAAAACTTTTATTTAAATTTTTTTATATGTGGTTTTGGTTTGTCCTCTACGGTCATCTTGTGCTAACGAGAGGGTTAAACAGAACGGGACCTACAGTTTAAAAGGGATTCCGAACCCCCTGACAAACAGCCATGCCACCGCCAGGATTCGAACCTAAATCCTGTGATACCAAGGTCAGAGCGGTAGCCATTTGGCCCGCAGGCATTACTGATTTAACTAAACGATTAATTAACTAAATGATTTAATTTTTCTACTTACTATTCAGACAATTTTTGTCACAATTCTACATTTAGATACATGCAGATATTGAATTAGTGATTTTAAGACAAAAAAAATTTCTTCTGCTTCGGTGTAACAGTCCCATGGTGGGCCAAGGCAGTGTTGCCTACTGGCAGATTTCGAGACAGGATATGTTTTTACGGAGTAGGGTTGTCAGTTAGGTTTTTTTTTACGGAGTAGGGTTGTCAGTTAGGTTTTTTTTTACGGAGTAGGGTTGTCAGCCCTACGTTCAATGCTCTCTACAGTCATATTAGACCGGAGACTTACGGTTTAAAGTGTATTCATAACCACTACAAACTTCCATGGCACCGCAGGGATTTGAACCCAAAACCTTTGGCACCAAGCACCAGACACTCGCCTATCAAGCCCCTAAGTCAAATAATTAAAAACCTTTTATTCTTTAATAGAAACTCTTTTATTATAAGTAGGCCTTTTTTTTTTTTTTTTTTTTTTTTTTTGGTTTTTATGAAGTATAAGCCATTATGCTAGATATTTTTGAAGAACTTAAAAGAATCTTACCGAAGTTTCCTCTTTACTTAAAAGTCCTCAAGGCCATAATCTCCCTTCGTTAGTTATTGTTATACTATTCATTGTGCACATAATTTAAAAACGAAGCCAACCGATGTACAACAACAACAACAAATAACGGCAAAGCATGTTGTTTAATGACAAAAATGCCACAGGCTGTATAAGCATTCTTTCTCATTAACAGGAATAAGTAGTTTGTTTCAAAACAGTTGCCTCATTATTATCCTTACATCACGTTTTGAAAACATTATTATTTTTAAAGAAATAAAAAATAATTAATTTTTAATTTATTAAATTTATTTATTTATTATAATTAAATAATATTATAAAAAAAATACAATATTATTTATAATGTTTATATTTTCTACATTTTTATTTAAAAATATAAAAAATTTATAATATTTTTTTAATATAAATTAGGTCCCTGATGGCCGAGTGGCTAGGTATGGCGCTCGGTATCACAGATTTCGGGTTCGAGTCCCGGCGGTGCCATGAATGTTTGTAGTGGTTCGGAACCTACTTTAAACCGTAGGTCCCGGTCTAACATGATCGTAAAGCATTGCGGGGGTAGCTTATCTTCAAGCTACTATTGGGTAGTGCTAAGTGAGTAACATCGGTGTGGCGCTTGCCTTAAGTCATAAAAGACAACTGTCTAAGTGTTTGCCAGCTGTATTAGAAAAAAATTAACATAGATTTATTTATTTATTTATAATTTAATCTATTAAATTTTTCTTTTGCATTAAATGTGTGATTTTAAATACATAAATAACGAATGGATAAAAACAAAACTAGTTTCACTGATTTAATATCCTTATTATGTTAATTAGTAAAAATACTATTTATGCATTGCTATTAGAAAAATTTAAATAAAACTACAAATAATTAAGACAGCAGATGGTATCATGTTAGATATAAGTATGAGCTACTATGACAGCCCCAGTAAATTACGATATGACAATCCTATCAAATGACAATATGACAGCATTATCAATATAATATGACAGTCCAATCAATTTATGATATGACAATCTTCAACATTTTATGAATGAAGGCTTTGATCAAGTTTTTTCAGTATGTTTTTGCCAAAAATGGTAAAACCAATAAAAAAAATTCTGCTGTCTTTGATTATTACTGTACTTTCTACAGATACTGCTTCCATCTATGTTGATACTCATGCCTCTGTATTGGTGTATTCTTAATTTTATAATTGTTTGGATTGCTGTTAGTATACTATGACATTCAGTTTAAATTATAAAAGGCTGTTGGAAACTACTGAATTTTTGTTGTTAATGCATAATGGCAAAATGGTCTTTACAGTTTAGGATAAGTGTCTTTGCCATCTATGGATTTGAATCTATGCACATTTGTTTGGCTACAGCTAGGGATTGCAATATCGGACCAAAGTTCAATACCGGTATTCGGTATTTTTAGATCTTAATACCGGGATACCGGTTTTAATACCGGTAATAGAAATTTTAGGAAAAGTAGGAAAACGCAGGGTTTTTTTTTTTTTTGTTTTTTATTTACCAGTTTTATCAGAGAATGTAAATATTACAAAAACACTTGAAATGGCAACCCATCTAATGCTGTCATTTCACTTATAATTTCCTCCAAATTATCTTTTTTTTTTTCAAAGTAATCTAAAATCCTGATGGCTTGGGCTTAGAAACTGTGCTTCAGTTTCTATCTTCATTACAATTATATTCTTTCCACTTTAACAAATTTGTATCATGTTTTGTTTTTAAATGTGTATGGAGTACGCTTGTACTTCCTCCATTTACTATAACAACTCTTGAACATTTTTTTTACATTGTGCCACCTTATTCTTTTCATCATATAAATAATGAAACCAAATCGAATTATTATCAACTGATTTTTCATGTTCTTTAAAGTTATTCTTATTCATTATTATGGGGTATTATTTATGAGTGTATATATAATAAATCTGAAAAATTTTTTGAACTCTAAAGTATGATATGCAAATACAATGTGAATAACACCAATTAAAAAAAAATATCAAAATATTACACTTCTTCATGACTATACCTTTGTTTTCACAGATAAGAATTCTAAATTTCTAGTAAATACCGAAAACCTGTATTTAAACTTGTGAATACCGGTATTACAAAATTGTACAAAAGGGCTCAAAATACCGGTATTCGATATCCCGGTATACAGGTATTGCAATCCCTAGCTACAGCCCATAAACGTACTAAGTTTGGGGTTTTAAACTTAAAAAAAAAAAGAGATTTTTTCCGTGGATCATTCTCATTGCTGGAATTTGAAAAAATATCCTCAAGGTGATATTTGAGAATTTCATGCATCCCTCTTGTTGAACTCAATAGAAAAACTTCAAGACCTATTGATTTTTCATTCTTGTTTCCAGCATGATAACTTTTTCTATTTTTGATTACCAAGTTTCGAATACGTTCTCCCAGATACTCCTCGTCCTGATGGCCAATTGGCTAGCGGTACCACAGGATTTTCAGGTTGGAATACTGGCGGTAGCACGGGTGTCCTCAATGGTTCAGAATCCACATTAAACTGTCTAATTAAGCTGAAGTGTGCAAAAATGGCGGTAGAGAGACAAACCAAAACCAAGCCTAGAATCCCAGCAAGTTAACATCCAAAATATTTCAAGTTCTTTTTATTGGCGTTATACCCCCCATGGGGCCACGTCGATCTGTCTACCACTGGCAGATTTCGAGACACGAGAAGTTTTCTTTTTACAGGATATGGTTGTCAGCCCTACTCTCTACAGTCATATTAGACCGGTACCTACGATTTAAAGTGGATTCCGAGTCGCTAAAAGCATCCATGGCACTAGTCTATCTTAATCCCCAGATGCCATAGTGGGTGAACAATCGGCGAATTGGGTAATACCCAATCTGTTAAATATCTGCCTTTTTATGTGCAAATGATTTCTTTCTCATCTTTTCAATTGATTTAGGTTTAGCTAATCATCATCAAGTCTTAATTATTAATTAAAGGTTTCACTTGGCTGGAATTTTCTTCTTTTAGCGTAAAAACACTTTTTTATGTGATCGCGTGCAGCTAATTAAAAGAGGAGTAAAATGTAATTATTTCAAATTAGTATTAATGCTTCCCGGTCTGCTCTTTTGCCACGTGCGAAAATTAGTTTCGTTAAGACGTGCGTAGTTTTTTTTTTATTACAATATGATAAAACGTCAAAAATCTTATATAATTGAATTTGTACGAAGTAATTTTCCTTTAGATAAGAAATTCAGGTAATAGAAGATTTTGGGTAATACATTTTAAATTATTTTGTCTTAGTAATAATAAAATTATTTTTCATATTGTTTTAAATAGAAAAATATTTCAGTAGAAATAGATATTTTTAATAAAAATGTAAATCCTATAATGAGACTCACATAATATTTACTTAAGTTTGTCCTACTGACAAATGTGTACTAGCTAGTGTGTAAGAGTACAATGGTTGAAATATTGATGGTGACGTATATTACAATAATTTTTTTTTTTTAAAGAAAAACTAGACTTGGTGGCAGATTTTCTAATGAAATATTCAAACTAGATTTGGTTTGGGGCTCTATGGTCATTTTGTGCACACCTAGGGCTAATGGACCGGGACCTACAGTTTAATGTGGATTCCGAAACACTCACAAACTTCCATGCCACAACCAGGATTCAAACCTGAAGCCTGTGTGTTAAAAAAGGCCAAGCGCTAGCCAAGTGGCCATCAGTCCGCATTTAATCTAAAAGAAATCATCTACAATCAATTCAAAACGTTTTTCTTCATTGGCGCAACACCTATGGTGGGCCAAGGCAGTTTGCCTACTGGCAGATTTCAAGACATTGAGATGGTATGTATTGTACGAACATTGTATGTTGTAGCCCTATGTGCAACGCAACCATGGCACCAGAGGGTCTCGAACTTGAAATCTGTGGCACCGAGTGCTAGAGCTAGTCACTTGGCCATCCTTCAAAAAAGTTACCAAATGAAAATGAAAAATATTTTTTTCAATAAGTTTTCTTTGAATAAATTTAATCGATTAAATTTTATCAGTTGTCCATTTTAATCAGTTATACAATTAAATTTAATTTTTTTACTAATACTACATTATTAAATTTACAAATCACTATTCTCTTATCTATCGTATAGAATTATAATTAATATTAAATTGAAGTCATTTGCCACCAGAATGGCATATATATATAAATCAAAGCACTGCACGATGAGAATTATGGAGAGCAGTTACATTTTTACTTTCCAAATTGGAATTGGTTTGTCTCCTCAACGGTCATTTTTTGCACACTTTATGGTAATTAGACTTCAGGCATACAGCCTGAAGCCCGTGGTACTAATGGCCAGAGAGCGCGAGGCAATTGGCCATCAGGCGCCCCATTTGGTAAGAATGGCCTCAAGCCTAATAGAAGGAAATAATGCTCATGGTCGATTGCCTAGCGCTCAGGCGCTCGGTGCCACAGGTTTCGTCTTCGAGACCCGGCGGTGCCATGGATGTTTGTAGTGGTTCGAATCCTTTTGCCGTAGGTACCGGTCTCATATAACTGAAAGAGCGTCACGGAGATCAGTCAGAATTCTATCACACACATCATTTCCAAACTGTATAGGGGCAACTCAGCTCTAGTCACCGTGATGTAGTAGTAGTAGTAGTGGTATAGACAAGGAAACTTCCAGTCTGGGCTTTGCAGTAGTCACATTTCAAACCTAGTTGCCTCATTACAGAAACTGTAAGCACTATTTACCAGGCCTCCTAAGAATGCATAAAGCCAATTAAATAGAAATTAGATGTTCATGAAGCAATGATCCTTAAGAAATCTAATTGGAAAATGTTTTTGTTTCAATAGTTATTTGTAAAGTTTTTATTCTTTAAATAAATAGGTGGAAGATGAAGTTTTCGGCATGACATACGGCCTTTTAAAATAACTTTCTTTAAAGGTAAAATTTCTTATTTACAACAGATATATTATGATTAAGCTATAGTTACTGGGGTTAAAAAAGATCATGTAATGTTGATTTTAAATGAGCACATGTGTTGCTAAATAAGAGAAAGGATATTTCAGTTTGATTACCTGTATTCTTCTTCTTGCTGAGGTTGCTCAGTATGCTGTTCTCATCATCTCTCAGCAGACGGAAAGACTGACTGACGTGGTAGTTCTCCAGGACTGACATCTGTCATTGTACAAGAGGGCCGTCTCGGATCTGGATATCAAAAAAGATTCAAACTATCATACTATCTCTTTATAGTAAACAACATAGCACCCTATAATATTCAATGCTGTCTTCAGAAAGTTTTGTCACACGTGTACTCTTAGGTTTACATTAAAATTAATTCAACTTAAAAATAAAATTGCCATATAATCAGCGATATTGCAAAATTTCGCTATGAAGAGCTCGCAATATGTCAGCACTTTTATTCTGCTCAAAAAACATTTCTTCTAAACGTTATGATGTTATATTATATGGTCAATTTTGTTGTTTTCATTGTATATGTCTCAACCATAAGAGTTTCTACTAGTATTGCTTACTGCTTCAGGGAAATTTACAAAGTTTTTTTTTTTTTTTTTAAATTTCAATGGCAAGGTAACAAAAAGTATAAGAAGAATAAAAAATAGTAATAATAACAAAATAACAAGGAAAAATACAAAGAATAAACGTCCAAAAATGCAAGGATGACCGAAGTCATTGCCTTAAGAGTTCTCTTTTGCACGCCAGTAAAGAGCTGTCTCCGAGTCGCCGCTGTCAAGTACCGCACATCGTTGGAGGTGGTCTTTGTTCATTGGGTCTGTGTTGAACCACATAGGTAGCCAGGATTCGAAAAGATTTTAATGAGATGGAGATGTTCTGCTGCATACAGTCGTGGCCAATCAGAAGTCGGAACTGGGCGACAGCATGCCGTCGCGGATTGCTGGGTATTGCTAAAAGATCTTCAGCTCTCCAACGCCTTGACTTAATCCCATCTTGAATTTGTAGCTTGTGGTTTTTAGTCATTATTTGTTTGATATAAAGTTTAATAGAATGGAGGGACAGTGGCGAGGATCTCGTTTGAAGTAGTTTTGAGCCTCTTTTTGCTAGACAATCTGCTTGTTCGTTCCCAAAAATGCCATACAGTGGCCAGGTATCCACTGAAGTACCACCCGTTTCATTTTTAAAGTCAGTTCCCGCAAATGATTTTGACACTGGAGATTTAAGTTTACAAAGTTGAGATTAGAGGTTTCTTGGATCGATAAATTTCTTTTAAATCAATACATTTACAAGAACTAGGCTAACTGCTGTTCTTTTCAATGTATGATAAGTCTCGACTATAATCGATTTTACTTGAAAATATTCCTTGCTGCACTAAAGATTATCAAAGTCTCAACCATAAGAGTTTCTACTAGTATTCCTTGCTGCTTCAGGGAATTTACAAAAATTAAGGTTAGAGGATCGTTAAATCTTATTTTACTTTTACATCTCGTGAATGAGCCACCAGCCCCTATGAAAAATTTCGGCAGAAAACTGAGAATAACGAGTAGACCATCATCATCATAACCAGCAACTAATAAATGCTTAAGAAATATGCAAATTTTTGTTTTTTTCATTGCATGAGATACTAAGAGTAACATACTAACTTCTTACTTGAAAAACATTCCTTGCTGATGGGGTTGTCTTTATTAGAAAGGTGGTTTTAAAGATTCTTCTGATCGATTTATGTAAACACTGATATTTTGCATATTTAATGTTATTTTAATATGTTCGCCTTTCTGACGGATATCGCTATAATATGATTGAAATGCAATTGAACTAAAACGTTTTATTTAATTTCGTGAAAAGAAAAAAGAATTATTGAAGAGGACAGTTTTCAAATGTTTACCCAGACATGACGTGGAATGAATTTGTAGTTCCCGTGTGCTCGTAGTCATGGATGATGGCTGCAAAAAGTGCGGCGAATATCTCTATGTCTGTAAAGCCAGTTCTGGAAAAAGACATTAAAAATAATGATGAAAGCATGCAACAGTTTACGAAATCAATATTTTGATAAAAGAACGTTTCAATATTTTGCTTTTTGAATATTTATTCATTTAAAAAAGGCAAAGTAAGTTTTAATCTTTAACATGTGATCGATTATAATTTGACGAAATTTTCTTCTCATTTTATGGTAAAAAAAATATTCTTTTAATATAATAAACTATCTCCTAGTTTATATTTATTGCATATTATTCTCTGTATAAATTAGGTTGTTGGAATGGTCTGTGCCATTACATAACATATTGGGCTATTATAGAATTCATCATGTAGTATTTTTCCCACGGGTAGAGATATGGGAGCAAAGGGTTTCCCCCGCCCTAAGTGAATGTGAAATAAATTTCCTCTTAGCAAGTGCATAATAACAACTCATCACTTAAATTGGCTCTTAGCAGCAGATAAGAAGTGTCGTGGATATTTATTCATGACACTGCTTACTAGTGTTCTGTTCTAATGAGTAGAACAACCTGTTAGCTCAAGTCTGACAGCAGATAATCAGTGTCATGTATAATGAGACCTCATGAAATTAGCTATGATTGTCTGTGCTACCTTCAGAAATAATTACAGATGGGATATGGACTACTTCATTATTTGCTGCATATTGATAGGTGACAGACCAAGGGCTGAGCAGCACACTCTACTAAGAAGTGAAGGAAGCTAACGCATTTTTCTTAAAGGGAGATTTTTCGGAGAAGGTGAAAAGAGTGTTCTTATGACAAGAAGTGTTGTCTTTTCTCTGAAGTGACGTACACGCAGGAGATTCCGCCTATTTAAAAAGTGAGCCTCTTGTGTGTTTCGTGTATCACGCCGTGTGATTATTAAAGTCTGCCTCAGACCTGCTGTATTAGTTTTGTTGTAGACTCGAGAATTCTGAAAATCTTTTCTTGGCGTGAACTACTTCTCTTGTGAATCAATTGATATCTTTAATTTTCATTTTTTTTGTAAATAATAATTTGTAATAACTCCGAGTTCTGCATATATATATATATACACACTATAATGCTTGTAAATAAAAATTAAAGATGTCCCCATGAACCTGAAAGTGGCCTTTTTACTTGAAGCCGTTATAGGTCTAGAATAGGCAGAGACGTTACAATATACTTTATGTAAATGAGTAATAAATTTCAAATTAATCTGTAGAAAAGTATAAATAAAATTACTAGAGTTTTATCAGATATTAGCTCAATCACAGTAATCACAGTTAGTAAAACCACCTCCCCAATAAACCGAATCTTCCTACTCTATCATAAAATGTAACTGTTTTTTATTTTTGGAGACACCGTAAAAACGGCATCTTTTATAGAGACGCATAAGGTGCTAATTTTTAAGTTGGCCTACTGTATGTTTTGAGTAGGCATTACAGAATCTTATGTTTTTATTATTTATTTTATGACATTTTATCCTTATGTTTATGCATTTTAATTATGACATAAATAACAGGTGGACTGGAAAAGTTCATAGGCTGACATATAGATGGCCTCTACTAGTATTAAAATCCATATGATTTTTAGTTATCCCTAACCTTCAAAAAAACACGTATAAATTTGGCAGTTATTGCACTATTAGTGTGAGTTATAGCATTTTTAGTGTTCATCATGTGCAGTCCACTCGGCTGACTGTCGATTGACTCCGTGTGAAATGATGAAGCCATGTTTCATCCATTATCACATATCGATGCAAAATTTGGGTTTGAAGTAGATTGAACAGCTCAAACACTGCTTAGAATCATCAATTCGTTGTTGTTTTGGGTCGATTGTGAGCTCTGCGTGGCACCCACTTTGAACAGAGCTTTCGCATATCCAAATATTCATTCACGACATGTCCAACACTTTCCTTTGATATCTTTAGGGTCTCAGCTATCTCAATCAACTTCACTTTACGGTTATCAAAAATTATTTTGTGGACTTTTTTTGATGTTTTCGTCGGTAACAGCTCTCTTGGGGCGTTCACTACGTGCATTGTCCTCGGTGCTCATTTCGCCTCTTTTTAAATTTAGCAAATCACTTCTCTACGGTTGATTTTCCTGGTGCAAAGTCGAATAATGTTTATCAAGCCAAGCCTTGGCTTCAATCGTATTTTTTCGCCAAAAGAAGCAAATGCTTTATTAACACACGAAATTCCTTTTATCCATTTTTTCAAACTAACAAAAAAGTTGCTTCACTAAAATGCTATAACTCACATACTAATAATGCAACAGCTGTCAAATTTATACACGTGCCTTTTGAAGATGAGGGCTAATAAAAATTATATGGATTTAATACTAGTAGAGCCATCTATGTGTCAGGCTACGAACATGTCAGCCCAACTGTTAGATGTTGTTTACTGTATTACTTTTGCTTTAAATGTAATACAAATATTTATATCTTAAGTTTGATAAATTATTTTCTAGATATGACGTGGTATAGTCTGAATGTTAAAACAAGTAAAAGCAAATAAATAAAAACATGAAGAAAGAAAAATTTGAAATTTCGTTTCTGAATGAACTGAATTTCTGATATCCAAAATTGATTTATACTTAATAGACTTCCTAATGTTATAGTCATAAACAATTATTAAGTTAAAATACTTCACTGCAAACATACATGTTTCCATAATATTTAACCTATATAAATAAAATAATTTTTCTCTTTTCTATAATTTGATATTACTGTCCATCAATGAAATAATTCACCCAGAATAAATATTTCATAAATTTATAATTTTTAATTTACCAAGAAATATTTAAAAATTAACTTCTTTTACTACATGAATATCTTAATCTAAACCTCAGGGCGTAATGAGAAACGAATTCTGCCGCATATTACTTTTTTAGATGAATAATTTATTATTTTTACAGAATTAAGTATTCTGGTGAATTAAGAAATTGGAAACTAAATTTATTTCAAAAACTGATAAATAACATTATTGAGTTAAAGTAAAGAATCTTATTATTGAAATAAAAAGTTTATTTTTTTATTTGACTTTTTAATGGGTAAAATTATTTACTTATTAATATAAGATAACGTTTTAATGTACGGAGTGTGCCGTATAAATTTAAAGGATCCATATTGTGACATTAAAATATCCAAAGGTAAAGACGACTCAGCATACAGAAATTCCAATTTTTAATTAAATAACTCAAAAAAATTATTTCATCTAGAAATATGTAATGATCTCGCAAGTATACAGAATAAATTAGCAAAAGTTGTACTTCAAAATGTAACTTAAAACAAAGGTAATTTTAAAAGATTATTGTAGTAATAAAATAATTAATTTACTTGAAGTAGCAAATGTTTCAAAAAGTATTATAAAATTTAAAAAAAAAGAACAATACTTTTTAGCATAAAAAGAAGAGTTAAAATTTTTTTATTACTGCGCGCAGTTCTCAAACGCATAACTAATGGGCACTGAAAGCATTTCTGTGATAGGAACTTATTTTAAAGAACTGTGCTAATTTTTTTTTTGCCATTTCGCGAAATAACAAGAAGCAGATTTGAGATTTTTATTTGTTTCCTGAAGTATATAAAGACATTTTTGAAATGCCTCCTTGGCAGGCAAAATTGAATGCTTTGGAATCATATTGACAATCGTTTGAAGCAAAGGCATCAAAAGCAACACAAGCAAAGACAAATGTTGTATATGCACTCTTTTATTCAAGCTATCAACTGAATAAAAGAGTGCATATATATAATATTTAAAACTCTTCTTTGCTATTTTGAGAAATCGCAAATAGCAACTAAGATTTGTGATTTTGGTTGTAGCTACAGGCATTGTTAATGTCGCCATTGTCAGCAGCCCTGAATGAGCTCCGGCCTCTATTGATGAACAGCGACATTTGATTTCATAAGAATGATTATCCAGAATTCGACAACCCCATAGATCTGTGTCGTGTAATGTTGTAATTTCTTATCCCACTTGGTCGACAGCAACACCTAGTCCATGAACTAGTGGGAAGTGTTTTTTTTTTTTTTAAATAATATAATTTTTTTGTTATGGGTAAAATTATTCACTTTATCAATATAAGATTACATTTGATGTATTGAGGCTCTATAAATGGAAGGATCCATAATGAAGTCATAAAACATAAAAGGTAAAACAACACTGGCATAGAGAGATTTATTTTTCTGGTTAAATAACCAAAATCTAATTATTTCCGTAAGAAACGTATAAATATCTCAAGTACACAGAAGAAATTACCAACGAGTCATGATAAAGGAAAAAAAATGCAGCTTCTTTTTGTCCTTAACCTTGCGGCACAAATACATTGAACACCCAAAGGGTGAAGTCTGACTTAGGTTACTTACACCCAGGTTATAGGAATAATAATAAAGAACAATAAATTTAATAAATGAAAGCTCCATTTTTTTCATTTCGTGAAATAGATGTGGCAAGTATATGTGAGATTTTTTTTTTACTTTTACTTAGGCTGCAGACATTATCTGCGTCTATTCTTTCCGCGTCTATCTGAGAATCTATTCTTATTATCCATTCTTGTTATTGCCTGCAACTCTTGAATGAGCTCTGGGATTGTATTGTCACCGTTTGATGAACATCGAAATTTAATTTTGTAAAAATTCTCGACCAGAATTCGACAACCCAATAGATCTGTGTCATGCAATATTGTTGTTTCTGGGTGCGCAGAAGATCTACCTCCCCGTGGTGCACCTGGTAACACTTTTTAGTGGCTAAAAGATCTGCAACTTGGCATTATTGTTATATTAATGAACTCTGTTTCAGAATGTTTTGTTGTTTGTATGTTATATGTTTTTCTGATTGTTCTTTTTTTGCTGTAACTGTTCATAATCTGCCATTGGAAAAAAATATTGTTGTTTTTCTTATTCGACTTGGTCGACAGTAACATCTAGACCAAGTCCATGAACCCATGTACTTAGACCGACGAGTCATTATAAAGGGGAAAAAAAGCAGCTTCTTTTTGTCCTTGACCATGCGCCAAAACGACATGGGGCACCCTAAGCGAGAAGTCTGACTTTACCCCATCCGGTTATAGGAATAACAATAAATAATAAAAGAATAATAAATCTAATAAATGAAATATATATTTTGTTAATTTCGTGAAATGGCATGTAGCAAGAAAATATGAAATTTTTTTTTTACTTTAGGAATATAGACTACAGACATTATCTGCGCGTCTTTTTTCGTGTCTATTTGCGCGTCTATTCTTATTATCTATTCTTGTCATTGCCTGCAATTCTTGAATGAGCTTGACATTGTATTGCCAAGTATGATGAAGATTATTTTTAAATGTACTAGCAAAAATTCCAACTACATAGACGTAGACACGTCAACATATTTTGGAGGAGGACCTTTTCTTATTAAGTATTGTTCATTTTTATATCTGAAACACAATTACTTAAAGCACGATTATTATTACTATTTTTTGTAATTATCCTGCATTAAAAAGTCAACAATTAATCAACCGCAATCCTCAGTTATTTGCTGCCACTGAATCACAAAAATTATCATCAACTTAATTATTAATCGTCTCAGGAAAAACAAACATGATGTACATTTCTATCCCATCATTTGTTAATGAAAACTATGAAACCCACTCTAGTACTTACAGCGAGGCCTGCTTGGCAGAGTAAATAAGCGACAGTTTGCGTGACATCTGCGGCGTGCATGTTGTTGTGGTAAGGGTTCCTGTACCGCTCGTAACCACTTTCTATTTGCATCGAGGAAAGATTCCAGAGCAGAGGTTGACATCTGGAAGAGAAAGAGAACACACAATGATACTGTTCGTCGGTGTAGGGGGGTAGTGCACACAGAACAAAAACATTGCCTAGGAAATAATTAAAACAGCACGCAATGTTTACGATATGGCTGGTTGTAATGTCTCTAATAGCAGTGGGGAACTAAATGTTTCATGTTAATTAATTCTTAATAGTTTGGAAATAACTAGAATGGTGCTTGTAGCCGCTTGTTGGTATGATCCGTATGAAATTATGGATGGATTAAAATATTATTTTAAATGAATCATTATTTATTTTTAAAAATTAATTAAAGATTTATGAAATAACGTTATATTTACAGTATGAAACTAATGTTTCCATACAGTTAATATAACGATATGAAATATTTGTTCATACTGTTAAAACATTAGTTCATTCCATTAGTGTTGTTGTTGTTTCTTATCTCACTTGGCTGGCCAAGCCCACGAGCCCATACGTGTTCATGATTGAAGGGAAGGAAGCAGCTTCTGTTGTGATGGAGCACCCCGAAGGTAGAAGTCTGACTTTGGCTCCGTGACGCTCTTACAGTCATAGGAGACCGGGACCTACGGATTAAAGTGGATTCCGAACCACTACAAAACATCCATGGCACCACCGGGATTCGAACCCGAAACCTGTGGCACCGAGCGCCAGAGCGCTAGACACTCGGCCATTCAGGTCCCAAATTTGTGTATACCAACGGCACGCAGTGTTCCCAGGTGGTCACCCACCCAAGTACTGACCACGCCCACGATGCTTGACTTCGGTGATCTAACGAGAAACCGGTATATTCCAGCATGGTATGGCCGTTGGCTTATATTGGCTTACACATTAGTTCCTAACATTAGTTCATACACATTAGTTCATACACATTAGTTCATGACACTGGTTCATAAACATAAATAATAAATTAAAAAAACTAGTTTTAAAATCTAAATTATTCATTTATGTTAACTTAATATTAAGAAATTGGAAATCACTTAATTAAAAAGTAGTATAGACATCATAATATTTTAGCTGTTCGGATAATACGGCGTAAACTGCAGGTTGGAATGTCGTTTGAGTACATAAAAGTTGCCTAAATAATCATATCTCTACGATGCTTAGTTTTTGAGAAAAGCACGATAGAAAAAGTATGGCGTCACATCCGGTTGATGAAAAAGGAATTTTAATAGAAATAGGAACTATGGAATTGTATTTGATGTGTTAATTACTCAGTAAGGTAGTCAGTCATCCTTTGATCAATGTTTAAATACAAGTATGCATGGGTATAGTGCAATGGCTAATTGTATACGATCAACAAACATGCTCCCCTCAAAGTAAAGATATTATGCAAAGGAGAAACTATGCCTTGTTCTGTAGTAAATAAGATTTGATATACAAATTCCTTCAGATAAAAGCATAGGAAAAAGTTCAAAAGGTGACAGATCTGGCGATCGATATTGCCAATAGTTTCAAACAATGACAGCTGTTCAGCTAATAACAACAGTTGATTTGCCAGCAGACAGGCACGTATTGGGTCTATCTCTTGTGAAATTCTTCCTCATTCGCAAACCTGGGGGTACAAAATGTATTCATTTTATTAAATCGTTTTATTTATCTTTAGTTTAACAGATTCACATTTCCCTAAAACTTATTTTATGTGCATCGAATGTGAAGTCATATTTAATCTTTCTAAAAAACGATGACGTGTAGTTATTCAGGTAATTTTTACGTATTTCGAACGAGAAATTTTACCCTGTACAATTTATGCCGTATTTGTTGTCAGAATACCATGAATAAACTTTTTAAAAAAAAAAATCACCTTTATATTTTCAGGAATTCCATCTTTTGAAGTAAAAAATAAATACCGTTCTTTATGAGTTTTGTATATATGTCTTACGAATATGATAATTTCATAACTAACGAAAACATGTTAGATTTTAAGAGGCAGCCCGAAAATAAGGTGAAGGCGTTTTTACCTTAAATTTATTGATGAGTCCAAATCTGTTGAGGAGGTAATGGCTCATGTATCTCAAGCATTGTCCGCCGGCGACAGAGTTCAGTTGGAATACATCGAAGGACCAATCCTCGCTGTTCTAAATAAAAAATGAATAAAAGCTTTCATTTTATCTGCGATTGTTTCAATTAAATGCAAAATTTACTAAATGTTTTAATTGCATACAAGATTATAAAATGTTGTAATTATATTAAAAATTTATTAGATGTTGTAATTATATTAAAAATTTATTAGATGTTTTAATTATTTTCATTTATTAAATGTTTTAATTATATTCATAACTCACCAATGTTTTAATTATATTCATAACTTACCAATGTTTTAATTACATTCAAAATTTACTAAATGTTTTAATTGCATACAAGATTATCAAATGTTTTAATTATATTAAAATTTATTAGATGTTTTATTTATTTTCATTTATTAAATGTTTTAATTATATTCATAACTCACCAATGTTTTAAATTATATTCATAACTTACCAATGTTTTAATTACATTCAAAATTTACTAAATGTTTTACATATATTATATGTTATAATTTATTAGATGTTTTAATTATTTTCATTTATTAAATGTTTTAATTATATTCTTAACTCACCAATGTTTTAATTATATTCATAACTTACCAATGTTTTAATTACATTCAAAATTTACTAAATGTTTTACATTATATGTTATAATTTATTAGATGTTTTTTTAATTATCTTCATTTATTAAATGTTTTAATTATATTCATAACTCACCAATGTTTTAATTATATTCATAACTTACCAAAGATTTAATTACATTCAAAATTTACTAAATGTTTTACATATATTTTAGGTTATAATTTATTAGATGTTTTAATTATTTTCATTTATTAAATGTTTTAATTATATTTAAAATTTATTAAATGTTTTAATTATATTTAAAATTTACTAAATGTTTTAATTATATTTAAAATTTACTAAATGTTTCAATAACATGAAAAATTTACTGATTGTGTTAATTATATGCAAAATTTACCAAAATTTGCTTACTAAATGTTTTACTACATTCAAAATTTACTTTACATGTAAAATTTACTATAAGTTATTTATGCCAAACAGAAGAAAATGATAAAGAATGAAAGAAGGAAATTGTTTAAAATTTTTCATTTAACTTCTGTAATGTTTATTTCTGAATATGAATCTTATCAAATGACTAGGAGAAATGGTTATCATAGTTTTAGAATATTTATTCATATGAAATAGAAAATATTAAAAATAAATAGTTTTTATTAAAAACCTGATTTTAAAAATGAAATAAATACTATTTAGTTATCTAAGTTAAAAACATACTTCAAATTTTTTTTTTAAAAAGTACAGATTACGAGCCTTAGTAACATTTTCATGGCTTCACTAATATTAGTTACTAGTTTTAAATTTTTATCTTTAACTACTGTTTAAAGTATGCATTTTACATTTACAATTTTGTATGTAAATTGCATGTTTTGTTTAATACATAATGTTGTTTGAGGAATCACACTGGGTAAACAAATTTCAAATCAAGTCAACATGCATTTAATGTCTAAAAAGAGGAATAAGTTAAACTAAATATGGGAGATTTTTCATTATTATGCAGATTTTTAATTTGAAAAGTTAAATATATCTTAAAAACATTTCGAAAAATTAATTTTTGATTTGAGTTATTGCTACAACAAATTAATTAAGGTAATTCTTCTAAGTGTTGAAATAATTAACCTTGTTAGTTTAATTTTTGCTATGTGATCATCATGCGAGTTTATTTAAAAATTTAAATGATTCAATGTTTACATTTTTTTAAAAACCTTTATTTAATACATAGTTTATATTGCCCTTATCCATGTTATGGTCTTGCAAAAATTTTGGACGACAGGAGTAAATGATGAAAATGTTAGTTAATTATTTAAAAATGTTAATTAAATGCATTGATATATGACTTTCAAATATTCCGATATTTGACCTTGATGCAGAATACACCGATACTTGACCAAATACTTGACTTTGATAACAAATACTCTAGTACTTGACCAGATACTTGACCTGGATACCAGATCTACAAAGACTGTTGAAATATCAGTTCAATAGCCTCTGTAAATGAGGACAAGGCAGCTATCATCACGAATATCTGCTGATGCACTGTACAAAAATTTCAGTCACCTGAAATAGCTCGCAAAGAAAATTTATATAGACAATCAATTTCCTAGTCTCAAACTTTGACCGACCTTGAAAAGTGCAGAAAACATTCCGTTCTTTTTTTAGTGATTTTGTTATGCATGTATTTATATGTATTAATTTTTCTATACAACGTTTATTGTACGCTAATATGTTTTTATGAATTTTTTATCCACTTAATCGATGCTATTAACTTTTCTATAATTAATTGATTTAATTTATAAGATTGTGGAAAACCTTGTGGTAAAAAATTATATTATTTTTCTCTTCAAATAATAATAATAAAAAATACGATGTTTAATTTCTCGTTTTAAATTATGTTTTATCAATTTCTGAAATACAATGAGATATGCATTAGAAAAATTATAAATGCAAATGCTTCTCATACATTAACAATATAATCTATTATCTAAATATACAATTGCTAAGAAAAGCATTATAAATATGAAAAAATTGTCTAGTTTTAATTAATTAATAGTTTTTATGGATATTTGTTCTTTAAACTATTTAATTCATCCGATTCATTGTTTTAAAATAAAAATATGCGATTTGTGCATGGTTCAAAGCAAAAAGATTAAAAATAATTAAAAGTGGGTGACAGAATTGAGAGCACGAGATACAGATGGTTATCAATATAATGGAAATAACCTGTGACTAAAAGTATCATTTAAGAATGGACTTTGTAAGCATTAAAATGTAATCTAACTAACAGTTTTTTTAAATGTAAAAAAGTATATATCATGGTATACGAGGTTTTAGGAGTGAAGTTGTGTTTATCTTGATTTTGTCAAAAAGTATAAAATGTCAGACCTCTCAGATTTTTAAGGCCAAACTGCAGGAGTCTGACTAGCTGAGCAATGCAGACCAGAAACATCCCCGCTTTTTAGGGCATTTCTAGAGGTACGATGTTTAAAGTCATGACAGCGTACACACAGCGCGGCAAGACAAACTGGGCAAAGCAAAATAGTGAACGGAAGGAGAAGCTGAGTGAAAGAAACTGATAGGTAGGGAAGTGGATTGCCATGTATAAAAAAGCAACTGTAAAGTTAAATGACTGTTGAGATCAAACAGCATTTGGATTCTCCAACGTCAATAAGTATAGCTAAGGAACACCTTCATAAATAGGACATTTATGGCAGAGTGGCAATTCCCAAACCACTTGTTAGATCTGTTAATGCCAAGTGTCGTCTATAATGATGGCACAAACCACAAACCTGGCCGACTGGAAAACAGTTATAGGATTAGACGAATCACCTTTCAGCAGACGGGTGCAATGCTTGAAGACATCTGCACATCTGTACGATCGTGATTGTCTCTTTCAATTATAAAAGCATGGATCTGTCATGGTACGCAATCGTATTGTGGTTTTCTGCTGGCCCAATCGTAACTCCTGGAAAGAAGGGATCACCAGGGAGATGTAAAAGGAGAAGATTTAGTTGAACAGGTCGCTCCTATAATGCAAACTTTGTTTCCTGCAGGAAATGGAATTTTCCAGGATGATAATGTTCCTTATTCATGCAGCGGGACCCGTCAAATCATGGTATGATGAACACTTGGATGTGAAGTGAAAATATCTTCTTTGGCCAGCACAGTCCGCCGACCTGGTTCGCGTCGATCGAGCCTCGACAATACCGGTTCGATGATATTGATCGTCGGACCCTTATGGTTCATATGGTAGTAGAGATAAATTCTGGAATCGATATATTCCACCGGTTAAATATTTGTACATGATTAAAGACATCCATCTACGATAGTGTAATTTCTAACGATTTATATCCCTGAATTCGTGCAGACGCATTCTGTCACAGGATCAGCATGATTACAAGTCCCTCCCCATTAAAAAGTGGATGCACGGGTCAACAGTGTTTGGACCTCAGTCAGAAACGCCTCATTAGTCGTTGACGCTTGCTACTGAGATCTTACCCGTCGAACAATCTCGTTAGTGTTAGCGTCTTTCAGACTGGTCGATGGAGCTGGAAGAACGTTGTTGAGATTATGTATTGTGATTAGAATGGAACGGGGGACAGATTGCTGATGCCCGTTTTAAAGAGGCCAATTTTGTTTTTCAGTATTTGAGAAATCGCATGCATTTGTATTTAAAGGAGTGGCGTAAAATTAATTCAATTGGGAATTCAAAGCATTGTATGTAATGCATGTGTAGTATTGGTGTGGATTATAGAATTGTTTTGACACACGTTTACAGAATACTGACTCCTTGTTGGATTGCAAATGCACAGACTCGCGGCAATTATTTCTTGCAAAAATGTAACCATTAAATATTTGTCACATGGTTAAAGACATCCATCTACCGATATGTAATTTCTAACGATTTACTTCCCTGGATTTTGTGCAGACGCATTCTGTCACAGGATCAGCGTGATTAAGCAAGTCCCCTCCCCATTAAAAACTGGATGCACGGGTCAACAGTGTTTGGACCCAGCACTGAAACGCCCCATTAGTCGTCTACCTCTGCAGTGAGAACTGACACGATGAACAATCTCGTTAGTATTAGCGCGTCTTTGGGACTGGTCGATGGAGCTGGAAGAAGCGTTGCTGTGCAGTACTCCGGTATTGTGATTAGGATGGGAACGTGGGAACAGATTGGTGATGCCCATTTTAAAGAGGCCAAACTGCTTGCAGTGTAATTGCGAAATCGCATGCATTTGTGGCTTTAAAGCGTATGTGCGCGAAATTAAAGCTACAACTGGAATCCAAAGCCACTGAAGTGGTTTGTGTGCGCAATCGCACGTGAGCGTATAGGTGTGGATTGCGTGGAACTGCTTTCTGCATACATAAGCTTTACAGAACACCTGATTTGAATTATCTGCATAAACAAGAAATGTTATAATATCTATTTTATATCTAATGTCTTAAATTGTAAGCCATAAAAAAATGTTGAAGCTTAGCCTAAATTTCACAAAGCTTTTGAAAATAGAATCATTGGTTATTTTGGTAACAAAAACAATATTTTTAATTTGTAGATGCAATTGGATGGATTTTCACGGATTGATGCAGTTGTATGGATGGATTGATTTAAGTTGCATGCGATGTAAACTCATTTAGATGTAACTCTTATTCATATTTATTCTAGTATATATAACAATATTTGTCTGTCTCGGATATGTGCGGAACATCTTAGTAGTGGCTATTAAATTCACTCTAAATTAAGGATAATTCAGAATCACACAGAAATTGAACTCTAAAATAAAAAATTTCACCTGTAGGAATTATCACACACATCTTGAAGAAGAATATGCAAATTACAGGAAACCACCAGATGGCGCGGATGGTACGTCACAATGACGAGAGTGTAAAATAGGGAGTATATAAGGAACGGTGGCAAAGAAGTAAAATTGTCACAAGCGCTTTAAAAGCCTTTCAGTACAATAACCGCATAGTTATGGCACAAAGGAAGCATTTGGATGATTGTGTTTACGTGGTAGAATTATCGGACGACTGGAATAATGTACGTACCCAGCTGCGTGAGTGGAATCGCAGAGTGTCATCTCAGACTTTGGCAACGATTCCAAGATGATAGTAATGTGGTGAGGTGTTACAGCACAGGTCTCCCCCCCGAGTTACGACGCCGAATGAGGACCGGTATTTGCAATTTCTGCCAAAAGAAACAGGCGAAGCAGCATCGGAGCCTGTCTCGTCAGCTCTCTTCAGCTACCGGTACGACAGTTTCAAGGCAGGCCGTGTACAGACGCTTAGGGCGCATGTCTATATGCTCGTAGGCCTGTCAGATGTGTTCCACTTACCGCAACTCACTGTCGCCTGCGATTAACCTGGAGTAGAGAGCATGCATTGTGGACAC